>OZ020224.1:11367148-11387148 GCA_963971325.1 Aphodius granarius | reverse complement strand
GTGTGTGTGTGTCTGTGTGTGTGTCTGTGTGTGTGTCTGTGTGTGTGTCTGTGTGTGTGTCTGTGTGTGTGTCTGTGTGTGTGTCTGTGTGTGTGTCTGTGTGTGTGTCTGTGTGTGTGTCTGTGTGTGTGTCTGTGTGTGTGTCTGTGTGTGTGTCTGTGTGTGTGTCTGTGTGTGTGTCTGTGTGTGTGTCTGTGTGTGTGTCTGTGTGTGTGTCTGTGTGCGTCTGTGTGCGTCTGTGTGCGTCTGTGTGCGTCTGTGTGCGTCTGTGTGCGTCTGTGTGCGTCTGTGTGCGTCTGTGTGCGTCTGTGTGCGTCTGTGTGCGTCTGTGTGCGTCTGTGTGCGTCTGTGTGCGTCTGTGTGTGTCTGTGTGTGTCTGTGTGTGTCTGTGTGTGTCTGTGTGTGTCTGTGTGTGTCTGTGTGTGTCTGTGTGTGTCTGTGTGTGTCTGTGTGTGTCTGTGTGTGTCTGTGTGTGTCTGTGTGTGTCTGTGTGTGTCTGTGTGTGTCTGTGTGTGTCTGTGTGTGTCTGTGTGTCTGTGTGTGTGTGTGTCTGTGTGTCTGTGTGTCTGTGTGTCTGTGTGTCTGTGTGTGTGTCTGTGTGTCTGTGTGTCTGTGTGTCTGTGTGTCTGTGTGTCTGTGTGTCTGTGTGTCTGTGCGTGCGTGCGTGCGTGCGTGCGTGCGTGCGTGCGTGCGTGCGTGCGTGCGTGCGTGCGTGCGTGCGTGCGTGCGTGGGTGTGTGTGTGTGTGTGTGTATGTATGTATGTATGTATGTATGTATGTATGTATGTATGTATGTATGAACGTGGGTGTGTATGTATGTCCGTGAACACGATAGCGCCCAGATGGAACAACGGATTGGGCTGAAATTTGGCATACATATTTAGAATTACCGGGGGACGAACTGGATTGTTTTTGGTGAGAATCTGATAACCGGAAGTGGCAAATGTCACATACGTTTTGTTAGGGATTCATCCGATTTGGACCAAATTGACACCATCTTATCCTGCAGTGATTTTAAATATGTGTACAAATTTACAGATCAATGGGCTGAGCAGTTTAGGCACTATAAGAGTTTATACCTTCGGGCGCCTTCAGTTTGTGTCGTAATGGAGGGCTTACGGATCAAGATATACAAACACTAGGCTTACGGATGGCTCACAATATGTGACTGTGTCGACACTTCAGTGTCCACACGTTTTATCTGCCCGCGATCGAAGAATAAAAAATCTGGGGTGGCCCTCACCAAACTGTCCGACTACGTGGCTGAACACTTTTGCAATTATTCAATTTTGTGAAGCCAGAGCCACTCTGTACCCTACCTAACGTCAGTCTCGTTGACATAATAACATTTGGCACACTGACATTTAATGTCATGTCATGTCAGTGGCACTGACGTTTGTCAAAATCTGACAGTTTGCAACACAGCGACGAAAGCTATGAATTCTGTCAAGCCACTTCTATAAAAGCTAATAGCGCCTAAACCGTTCATCCCATTGATCTGTAAATTAGTGTACTTATTTAAAATCACTGGAGGATGAGCTAATATTAGTTTGGCCAAAATCGTATAAATCTCGAAGAAGACTCATGTAACATTTGCCACTTCAAGTTGTCATACTGTAGCCAAAAACAATCCAGTTCGTCCCCCGGGAATTCTAATAATGTATGCAAAATTTCAACCCGATCCGTTGTTTCACTTGGACGCTCTCGTGTTCACAGACACACACACACACACACATACATACATACATTTTCCAGAAATCATTGCAATCTATTCAGGGGACCCCAAAACGCGTATTTCCACTGAAATCCCGAAAAATTTTTTCCATCGATTACAATACTTTCCTTCTAGGTACTAGTCAGAGACAAATAAACACAACGCAGAAAAACACAGATCCGTGACAGTATATTATGGTTATTTGTATCGAGAGGTGCCGTTTGTTATGATCTAATAATATAGTATTATTATTATCTTACGGACATTCGTTTCAATTAATGTTTCACCCTCTATACGTTTAGAGAGTTTATAAATGTGTCAACAATGTAGTCGGAAAGTTGGGTGAGGGCCACCCCAGATATTTATGTTTTTACTTTCCGACTAGTGCCCTAGAAGCAAAGTATTGTAATCGACGGAACAATATGAGATTTCAGTGGAAATACGCGTTTTGGGGCCCCTGTATCTATTGCAATGATTTCTGGAAGATATATGTGCGTTTGTGTGTATGTATGTATGTCCGTGAACACGATAGCGCCCAAACGGAACAACGGATCGAGCTGGGATTTCGCATACGTATTTAGAATTACCGGGGGACGAAGACCAGAAACAACCCAGTTTCTGGTGACAATCTGACTACCGAAAGTGCAAATGTTCAATGCGTCTTCACAGCTCGTTCCCAATATGTCGGGTGTCGGATCCGTTTTTTAATCAAACATCGCCGCCTCTGTTCACACTAGTCGGATGTCGGACCCGATTGAAGCTGGAGGCAGTGACAGCTCCATACAAAACTTTAAGCCACTAGAGCATCCGATTTTTTTCGGATCTGATATCCGACAAGTGGGAATCGGCCGTTAGGGATTCATGCGATTTTAACCAAATTGATATCAGTTCACCCTCCAGTGACTCTAAATATGTATACTAATTTGTACACCAGTGGGATGAACGGTTTAGGCGCTATAAACGTTAATTATAAAAGCAGTTTGACAGAATCTACAGCCTTCGGCGCTGTGTTGCAACTTGTCACATTTCGACAAACGTCAGTGTCACTGCCATGCCACGACATTAAATGTCAGTATGACGAATGGCATTATGTCATGGAAAGTGACGTTATATAGAGTCCAGAGTGGCTCCGTTCATATAACTGGTAGTTGTGCCTTAGGATTTTCAGTTTTAGTTTTGCACTTCGGCTCTTCTGTGGTTTCCACAGGTGATGTTCTGTTTAAAATTGTTATGGTATGGTACTTCGACCACTTTGTTTTATAGTTTTTAAGTTTGGTATAGATGTAGATTGGCCATCGAACGTATATTTTTTATATGTTTAGATCAAATACGAAGGAAAAGCGTTGTTGGTTACAATCCCACTTCGGGTATCAAGGACTTTTGCCCGATCGCTCTTTCACTAAACAACGGTGTTCATTCGAACTATTCGTTATCGTGAATGAAAAACATTCTCCGGTCAACCCAAATCAATCAATAATAAACTTGTCGTTATTCGTTGTCAATAATCATAATTAATGAAGCAATAATAACGAGACTTGTAAAAGAAAAGCTTTGCAAGTTACTAAGGAACGATGCCTCTTCGGGTTTCAAAGTTTCTTTGCCTTGCATGAGAACGGCTTCATCGCTCTTTCACCATAAAACGGTGTTCATTTTTTGCCTTCGCTATTAATATGTGAAAGAATCAACAACAAAGAACGAGCCATCATCGGTAAATGATTATAAAATTAATAATGCACACAAACTAAAGCAAACAGCCAGCACCAAGTACAAACCAGGTTAAATAACAAAGTAAATTAAATAGCAGCAAATAAACCACAACCAAGCAATAACAAAATAATAAACCACGCAAAAACTAGCAGATAACTATAAAAAAAGTGCGGGGGCGCTCTAGGTGTCAAAAACCCCACTAAAAATTTGTAATCACCTAGAACCCATTTATGAAAGTTTTATATCTTGTCTCAAAAACAAATATAACATTTACATAAAGTAATAAATCAATTTACACAAAAGAATCTAACATGAGATATCAAAGAACACATTAAGAGTTCCAAAAAACATATTTATAGTATCAGATAAGAATGTGGTCGTATTTAAATTAGTATCTACTTTACGCAAAACATATCATTAAATAACGCCAGAGCTGCAAAAACTGCGCAGAAGCAAAGCAAAGGCAGAACGTTCCTGCGCTGGCACCACACGAGAGCGCGTGACACAACAGAGGCAATACGCAATAGTTGAATTACGCCTAAATAAAGCTTACGCAATAATCAATTGAACGCAAAGCGCTAACTACGCTCCAGCAGTTGCAATACGCAAGATTTAATCCTTGTACTTTAGAAAATAAAAAAAAAATAAAATAAATTTATTCGTGTCAATAACTGCAGAGTTTTACACACGTCATTTTGCATAGAGAGTACATAAAAATATAAAAAAAAACACAATATAAAAAGAGAAACAAAAAAATAACGCAGAGAACAGATATCAAAACAAACATAGATGTATATGCACATACACACACACATACACACACACACACACACACACACATCACAGTCCAGGAGGATCTGACAGAAATTCTTCAACTCTATAAAATGCCTTTGTCATCAAATGCTTCTTGATTTTTGAGAGCAATGTGTTTCTGGGCAACAATCTGAGCGGAGCGTCAATCGCATTGTAGAATTTAATGCCATGGTAGTTTGTTCCAATACGCGACCGTGTCAGTCTCAGACGGTTCAGACGTATATCCGTGCTGCTTCTTGTATTGTAATTGTGAGAGGAGTTCTGCGAAGACAACAGTTCTACCCGCTCTGTTATGTATTTCAAGCACTCATAAATATACAACGATGGCAGTGTAAGAATTGACATATCTGTAAATGATTGCCGGCAATCCTCCCTATAGTCTAACCCCCCCAATACCCTTACGGCCCTTCGCTGAATACCAAATAACCTTCCACAAATGCTGGAATGACCCCATGATAGCAAGCCGTATGTTAGGTGGCTTTGAAAAAACGCGAAGTATGCCATCCTGAGGGCAGACAATGACACGCAGTCAGCCAGTCGCCGCAGTGCAAAGACCGCCGCGCACAATCGGCCAGCCAAAACATCACCATGCTGGTGCCAAGTTAGCTCAGCATCGATATTAACCCCCAAAAATCTATTGAACTGATGCCCGTTTTCATGCGTTCTTAAAGTGAAAGTTAAGTTTTTTGTTTTAGCCTCATTAAGCACCAACATGTTCGCTGAAAACCACCGCTTTGCCACATCTAAAAGGTGAGCCCGCATAATCTCCATCTGATGCAGGTTATCAGATCGTGAGACGAGGGTGGTATCGTCTGCATATAATAGACCGTCTCCAAAATCGAAAGCACCAGGCAGATCGTTTATGAAAATTAAAAACAAAATAGGTCCCAGAATTGATCCCTGCGGCACACCAGACAATATTTGGCCCAGCTCTGACCTAACTGAGCCGTGTCTCACACACTGTTGCCGATTAGAAAGATAAGACGACAACAAACCGCACGCTGCAGGCGAAAGATTATACATGTACAGCTTTCTGAGCAATATAGTGTGAGACACGCAGTCAAACGCCTTGCAAAGGTCCAAAAAGGAAACGGAGCAATATTCCCGATTTTCGAACCCGTTGATGATTTGGTTGACCAGAGTGTTAATCGCACCACCCGTCGAACGTCCCGATCTAAAGCCGTACTGTTTATCAGTGAAAAGATTGTTATTTTCAAAATATGCCATCAACTGTTTTTTTAATATATGCTCAAAAATCTTCGATACAACTGGCAGTATGCTAATAGGTCTATAATTTCCCGCATCATTAATGTCACCCCGTTTAAATATTGGAACAACGCTAGCGATTTTTAATACTTCTGGAAAATGAGAAGCTCCTATGCATAAGTCAATTAATTTAGTGAGCGGGCCAATAAGTAAATTTTGTGATTTTTTAAGCATTGCAACATTCAGACCAAAGTAATCTGCACATTTACTGTTCTTGAGGGCACCTATAGCATCACGTACCTCAATTTGGGACACCTCTTGAAACATAAAATAGGTACTTGGGTGGGGTGCATCGAGTTTAAACAGCGATATGGGATCGCAGGGTCTTATGACCGTACTCAGCAAGGCAGTTGGCGCATTAAGGAAGTAAGTGTTAAATTCATCTGCACTCAAAGTGGTAGAAGCAGATGATTTCTTGCTTGTGCCCTTTGTTCGATTTATGACCTTCCATATTGATGCCGGCGATTTACGATGACTACGTATATACTGCTCGTTAGCGTCCCTCTTTGCCTTACTGATAGCACTTCTATACCGATTACGGAGTTCATTTCGTGTAGACAAAAGATTGGGGGTAGGATTTGACCGATATGCCTCACTAACAAACTCCAACTACTCTCCCTTGTACTTTAGAAACTACTGGATATAATTAATACTGATATTTGGTATACACCCAAGGACGACTCAATGACGAAAACATAAAAAAGAACAGTTTATACAGAGTGTCCAAAAAAGTTAACCATTTTATTATCAATAACACCCATTTTTATATTTAATGCATGTGGGTAGTTTTGTTGTAAATGTACAATTACAATTTATTAAGTAAATTCTCAAATCCTAATTATTTTGAAATGTTGCGCATTTAATAATAATTTTATGAATATTGTATTTTCATACAAATATGTACAAGCAAGAACTAGACTAGTTTACATAGATGTTTTTACATAAATTGCACCGCACAAATGATGCAAACATTTTTGTATGGTTCTGTTCCTAACACGGTATTTTTACTTTTGGTGTTTGACAATAATTTTATAAATAAAAGATTAAACATGGTAACAACTTGCCTCAATCTTCCCTACATTAGTATGTCCATTACCTATACCTACCCTAAGTATATCTAATATCTCACAGATATATTTATTATAAAAGTGTTTATCACCAACAAAAAATACAAAAAAAACAAAAGATGATGACGTCCTATTGTTACAAACTTTATCAATATAAATGGTGTCATTGTTGTACTACCACAAAAAATAAAGGTCTAGAAGGACTTTTGTATTCAAAATTAAATATAAAACATTTTTTAAAGTTTTGTATTAAAAAGATAATAAAGTTACAAATAAATTTTTTTTTGCCATGAGTTGCAAAATGCAGAAGCACTACGTACGTTTGCACTGGTAAAATAATACAAACCGAGTTTCTAATTTATTACTTACTTTGCTTTTAAGAATTGCGCAAATAAGCATGACCCAAAGAGTTACACACTCGTGCATGCAATTAATGTGGATTGGCATTTTTTAGTCTCGTTTTGATAATCTTCCTTATTTTAGTCATGAGTAGTAACTAAATAAGTTAGTCAGGACTAACGTCACTAAAAGCCCAACACTAAAAACCCAGTGAATAGATTCGTTGTGTGGCGATTATGTAGATACTAACAGAATTTCAAATCTGAGGCTCTATTATATTGTAGCATCACCTTAATGCAATATCGAACTGAAATATATCACATTGACCACAGCATGCTGGAAATTATTAATAATAGCCGGTTCATGTGATAAATTCTTCACTTTAACCTCGCCACTTGGCTATTATTAATAATAACCGGTAATTATTAATAACCATTTATCACTATGACCGTAACATATACATCTTTTGTACGCAAAGCCTTAGCCTGTGCGCTAATGTATGACGCAATAAGTGCTTTTGTAGTGAAATCAGAGTATAACTCGTAAAATAAAGTAACCCACTACATTCGCAAAATAAGCTAAACATGTAAGAACAAATATATACAGTATTACCTGTAATTTTGACACAACACAAACAGACAAAACTAGAGCAAGCGGTCAGCTATCTATGTATGTGCGGTCTGTCGGAGGGTTCAACACATTCTATCCCTCTCCTCCGTTCAATTCACTGCGTCTCGCCTACACGCCACTCTCCCCCCTTCAATTTTAAAATTTAAAATTTGAATTTGAATCGGGTACTTACACAACATAACCTCAAATCGATCGTAGCAGATATCAAAACCATTACATGATATCCGCCGTTTTGTCACGTGACATAAGTCATGATTCTCTCTCAGGTTAATTTACATAATTTACAATTACGTAAAATTACATGAAAATAAAAACCGCCCGCATTCTGACTAAAACTTAAGCAACTCAGACCGAAAGCCTACGACTTTCTCCACTACGCTACTAGAGTACTTGAACGTGCGTTCTTAATGGCGGATGAAAAGAGGAGAGCTGATACGCACGCGTACAATACATTTTTGTCTTGTGTGTGTGCGCGCGCGCGCGCGCGCGGTTGTGTGTGTGTGTCCTACTTACCGTATTGAATGTACTTACTATTTTTAACGTATTAACAGCCTACTGATTTGTTATTATTACTTAGAATAATTAATTACTTCTACTTATCACTTATTATTATTGTAATGGATGAAACACAGGTCAATAAAACAATCATTTTATAAAAATATACAATATTTATTAAAAAATATATAAATATACAATGCAAAATTAAGAAGTACAGGATTATCACCAGAGACGTTTCTTCTTCTTATATCCATACGGTACAGAGTCAAGTTGTCATCAAATTTCCTCTTTGTAGAGTTCAGCCGATAGATTTTTGTTTCTTCCTGCGTTGTAACTTCATGATATTTACTCCTTTTAATATTTTTCATCACTTTTTTAACTGGTGGCGAGTCATTACATATCATATTCGATATTTTTTCGAAGTTAATTAGTTTTATTGTTTTGTAATTAAGACGAATTCCTTTCATCTTTACGACCGTCTTTGAAGATTTGCTCCTTGTAGAGTACACTTCGTAAGCATAATTTTTTGGTCCACCAGAGGCGAACTTTGTAGCTACCACATCCATAATTTTCCAATTCATCGGTCATTTCGCCAAGAAAGTTCCCCACTGGTACATCTTCTTCCGTCTCTTTAGAACCATAAATATCAGAATCCGTATCACAGTACAATACCCTATCCCCCAGCATTTCTAAATAGCTATACAATTTAACTGCCTGTGCTGTGATGGTGATGCTGCAAGGCAAACGTGTACAGTACTTAACAAATCATGTGCCTCTTCTATATATTCATAGTTTACAATTAATACGTTCTCGTTTATTGGCAAGATTCCAATTACACTAATTGCAAGGTTGGATAAAATGTTAAAAAATTTATCGTGTCTGTTTACTATTGCAGTTTTTGGTTGGTTTGCTCACTGACCCAGCTTTCCCCAGAATGAGTTGCGAATTAGCATAACCACCGGGGAGAAGATAGCCATAAAAGATATCCATAACTTTTTTTGTTCGAATTTCTTAATGAGACATTTGTCAATTGATAGAGTTATTCAAGTAGTATAGCCCAGACTTTTGCCCACAGAAAATATCGAGCGGTTTAGCAAAAAAATTGATTTAATTACCAGCACGTCATCTAAAACAGTTCAGGGAAGAACATCGGGGATAACAAATTCGGAATGGACATGAAATTCTGCATCTAGTAGTGGTATCAATACGAGACTACCCTTATGGTTACAACCCCTCTAACATAAGTAAAGCGGTAAACTGGTGTGCGGCTTATCAAGGGGTTATATAAATGTTTATAACAATTGCGAAAGTTGATGCATAACTTTGATTAGTACGTCAAATTGTAGGTAGTTAATAGGGGTCCGACTTGCCCACTCAGTAACACCCCTTAAATAATAATAATGTTGACCTCCACATAACAAGGAATACGACGGCAGACAGATAAAATAATTAATAACTTTTGTAAATATCCTTGCATAACTTTGATTAGTACGTAAAATTGTAGGTAATTAATAGGGGTAGCTACCCTGGAAAGCTCGTAGTTATGCTCATTCGATTACACACTTTAAATGATCATAATGTGGACCTACCGCATAACAAAGAAGCCACCGCCACACTGAAAAAACATAATAACTTCTATAAATGTTCTTGCATAACATTGAGTCATACGTCAAATTGTAGGTAATTAATAGGGCTAGCCATCCTGGTATGCTCAGAGTTATGCTCACTCTATAACACCCCTTAAATAAACATCATCGACATGTAATATACCATATACAATGGACCGGTAGGGAGACGACTATAAAAGATATCCGTAACTTTTTCTTAATGAAACATATGACAATCGATAGAGTTATTCAAGTAGTATACGGTTTAGCATGTTCATACATGTTCTGCGCTATCGGCGGATGGCGGTATTTGCAATTCTATTTGAAGACACTGTGAGCTGTTTTAGATGACGCGCTGGTAATTAAATCAATCTTTCTGCTAAACCGTTCGATATTTTTTTGGCAAAACTCTGGGTTATACTACTTGAATAGCTAGAAGATGTGTTATCGAATGGGCATCACTTCGAGCTTTCGAGGATAGCCACCTCTATTAATTACCTACAATTTGACGTATGAATCAACGTTATGCAAGAATATTTACAAAACTTATTAATTATATTATCTGTCTGCCGTCGTACTCCTTGTTATGGGATAAGTCAACATTATTATCATTTAAGGCGTGTTATTGAGTGGGCAAAACTCGGACCTTTTCAGGGTAGTTACCCCTATTAATTACCTACACTTTGACGTACTAATCAAAGTTATGCAAGAATATTTACAAAAGTTATTAATTATTTTATCTGTCTGCGGTCGCATTCATTCTTATAGGGTAGGTCAATATTATTATCATTTAAGGGGTGTTATTGAGTGGGCAAAACTCCGACCTTTTCAGGGTAGTTACCCCTATTAATTACCTACACTTTGACGTACTAATCAAAGTTATGCAAGAATATTTACAAAAGTTATTAATTATTTTATCTGTCTGCGGTCGCATTCTTTCTTATAGGGTAGGTCAACATTATTATCATTTAAAGGGTGTTATTGAGTGGGCAAAACTCCGGCCTTTTCAGGGCAGTTACCCCTGTTAATTACCTACAATTTGACGTAATAATCAAAGTTATGCATCAACTTTCGCAATTGTTATAAACATTTATATAACCCATTTGATAATCCGCACACCAATATACGTCTTTACTTATGTAAGAGGGGTAGTGTCGTATTGATACCACTACTAGATGCAGAATTTCATGTAGATTCCGACTTTGTTATCCCTGATGTTCTACGGTATCGGCGGATGGCGTTATTTGCAATTCTATTTGAGGACACCATGAGCTGTTTTAGATAACGCGCTGGTAATTAAATCAAAATTTTTGTTAAACCGTTCGATATTTTCTGTGGGCAAAACTCTGGGCTATACTACTTGAATAACTCTATCATTTGACAAATGTCTCATTAAGAAATTCGAACAAAAAAAGTTATGGATATCTTTTATGGCTATCTTCTCCCCGGTAGCATAACCAGCGATCGCAAAGCTGCGTTACCAGCAATTTGATCAAATTCCAGCAGTATTCCCTCAACATTAGAGAAGACGTCAATGTACGTACTCTTCTCACTCTCTGTTACGTTAGGGTCACAGTTGCAAATCCCCTTCGGGCGGTCTTAGACCAATGGGAGTAAAATGATATTGCATGGTACAGTCACAGTCCCAAGCACTATGTATTGGTATGAGACTGTGTGCCTGTATTTTAGAAGCAATATTATTCCAAGTGCATGTCGAAAGGTACATGACCTTGCTAGGAAGGACGTGCAACCTAGTCGGTTTGCAAATTCGCCCTGGAACCACAAAATTAAAACTGCGGAATAAAATACACACGAATGATAACTGATTGCGAAGAATATATACTTTAAATGTTAGCAACCAAATCCACCAACAAAGAAATTTATTTGATTATCCGAGTGCAATGATAATACATTCATGGAAAGGTCATAGCGAGAGGAGTCTGCCATACTTATTGCAGACTATCTCTATTAATAATTACTGCCTAAAAATTAAAAAGAAACTCAAAATTGTAATAAATTTTCATATACATATCTAGATTATGTCTAGATTATATTCTTATTCATAGAATATAGGTTTTTTTTTACTAAAAGATGTGTTCATGGTTCATTTACACTGTTTATTTTTTTATTATAAACATCAAAATAACTTGAAATTTTTACTTTCCGACTAGTACCCTAGAAGGAAAGTATTGTAATCGACGGAAAAATGGTGATTTCCGCGGAAATACGCGTTTTGGGGTCCCCTGAACCGATTGCAATGATTTCTGGAAATGTATGTATGTATTTGTGTGTGGATGTGTGTATGCATGACCGTGAACACGATAGCGCCCAGACAGAACAACGGATCGGGCTTAAATTTGGTATACATATTTAGAATTACCTGGGGACGAACTGGATTGTTTTTGGTGACAATCTGACAAACGGAAGTGGCAAATGTCACATACGTTTTCTTAGGGATTCATCCGGTTTTGACCAAACTGACACCATTTCATTCTGCAGTGATTTTAAATAAATAAACAAATTTACAGATCAATGGGAAGGGCAGTTTAGGTGCTATAAGGGTTTTTATCTATTGGTTTGTGACGACGTGACGTAATTGGGAACTGACGACATCATACCGCGTTAGGCCACACGGTATTGTTTGATTATCGCCTCGCCTGCGATTGAAGAAGCAGTAGAGAAATAAATTTTGTAGGAAATCACATGGATACGTGACAGTATATTATAGTTATTTGTATCGAGAGGTGCCTTGTATGTATTGTTATAATCCCGACATAGTATTATTATTATCTCACGGACATCGCTTTTGATGTTTCACCCTCTTTAGTCTATGCGTTTAGAGAGTTTATAATTGTGTAAACAGTGTGTCAATGCATTAGAATGTGGGTTGACGCCCCATAGGGGTCGCCGCGCTGGCCCGCCTTTCGGCATTCAGCTTCCACCGGACCCCCCATCCAGGAAACGTAGCCGCCCCCGAGAGTCCTACGCCAGGTGAAAGAGGCCATGGCAAGCCATGGGGGCCCTCCTCCTTCCCCTCGGTACTTGTGTTAATCGGATTCCTCCGATACCGTTGGACAAGTCGCCGGCGAGGTCGCATCTCTAAGCGCGTTCCTCTACTCTACATCTTTACACACTGCAGAGCGCCCATTGACCCACAGCACAGGATGCCATGGTATAGGGTAGCTCTGAGTGGTTCTAGGGGTCGCACCGTAGAGTGTGATGTTAACCCACAGCCATGAATTTCTTCAAGTAGTCGTGTCGAAAACCTTCCGGAATTCACGTTTGACGAGTCGCCGTCCGGAAAACGCTTGCGCGTTTCCGTACCCAGTATTAGAAAGGTTCCCCTTTCAACGGTAGATGGGTTCACCGTCGAGCACGCTTTGGGCGACAACTCTACCACATATCATTTCTGTCGGCGGCATCACATTGCCCACATACGTGGGATAGGGTAGCTCCTGAAGACAGTTTTAGGAGTAAACGTCATGTGGTCTAAATCGTTTACCCGCGCTTTGCCTTAATGCCTGTTCGGATATAAATATCAGATCGTTAAGTACTCATTTTGGCACAACTTCCGAAGGCCACGGTTGATGAGTCACCGCCGGGAGCCAGATGCCTGGTGTTCCTCCCTCACATCACTAAAGGCAGTGGTCGCCGTTGGCCCGGAAATCCGGTATTGGTTAGACCGAAAGCCAGTTTTCAGGGTGACCTCGTGAGGTCACCCGGAGTGTGTCAATGCAGTCGGAAAGTTGGGTGGGGCCACATCAGATATTTTAGATTAATTAACGGCAAAGTGGTCTGGCAATAGTGGCTTGTTTTGTCGTTGCTACATAGAAAATATCGTCCAATGTTATACTTTTATTTGTACTCCTTTACTTAAAAAAATAACTTCAAATTAGTCGTTGCTTTCATCAAAATAAATGCCTTAAAATCAGTGCAAAAACAAATGCAATACAATAGAAGAGGAACGCTAAAGTGCAATGTAGAAACCGCTGATTCAATAATTTATACTAGAGTAAAGGCGTGGAAAACGCGTTGAGTCTATTTTCTCTGTTGTGGACTAGCCTCCAGGCGCCGAATTGTCGCGACACTGTCCTATGGTCAGCGGAACGGGGCAAGAGGAGAAAATGGTTGCTTTTCACTCCGAATGTACTCGCAGCGAGATGCACCGCCTTTGCCTGTTCCCCCGGCCACCCGACCCCGTAGCGAAACTATAGTCCGATGGGTACTGATTCCTCTTAAGGGCAGGCTTTCAGTACAGATTTTACCAAAGGTTAATAGGTGGCGCCAGTGACATCATTTTACTAATATTTTATAACTGCCATTAACACAAATGTACTATAGATGTCGCACAAACCACTAATGTATTGTTGGTTGCCGTTGTGCTCATGGTATGCTGTGTGCAACAGAGAAATTGGTCACGTGCCAAACGGGAGGCAGAGGGGGAGAGCACCAATTAAAAAAAAGCAGAATATTAGAAGTTCGCATAGCTGGCTCAAAACTATTTTGTTGAACGCAGTCGAAGTCAAGCCTTGTTTGTGTGCGTAATGTAATGACACAGAGCGAGAAAAAGGCAACTGTTTTGGAAAGCGTGTATTTTGAGCGTATTTTCAGTGAAAGATCCTTCATGTATGTACTCAAGAAGCGCTAATAAACAACTGTTGAACAAAGTGTGCGTGTAGTTATAGTGTACATTGTGTGATAAACAAAGGGTGCAGATAAAAACAGCTTTACCACAACTTTTTTTGCAAAGTGTGCGTGTAGTTTTAGTTATATCGTTCATTTATTGTGTTTGTTTTTTTCTATATATAGTTTGTATATAGTTTGTATTTAGTGTAATTTTTGTTGTACCTAATTACCATGGGACGTAAATCGAAAGCACCAAGTCGCTTGCGAAAACGAACCATAAAATGCAGCAAAACATGTAAGTAAATTTGTCATAATATGCAATATGTTTGAGCAATGAGAAAAAGTAGCTTTCAATTGTAACACACAAGAAGGAAATTGTTCTAGGGGAAGGGCAAGAGCATGAACTTTATATTTAAATAATATAATTTTTAATTGAAGTTACGAATTGATAAGTGGCAACTACCCATCTTGCCCCCCCACTGCAGACGCCTATGAACTGCATTATAAATAACAACGATAATCTGTGCAATGTAAACTAATTCCGATGTATTTCTTGACAGCTTCTCGGACAAAGCAAATAGGTATCAACATAATTAACTGCTTGAGGGGTAAAATTGAGGCAATTCTGGGGCGCTTCCCCGTGAAAGTCTTGCAACACATCATTGTCTACTGAAATTTTTTCAAAGAATTCACGTTCATGATGTTTTTATCCTGTATTTTGATTTTATACATATTTTCGGTTATATTTAATGTTTTGTAAGGGTGTAACTGTTTGTACGTAATGATTATACATACATTTTTATATACATATGTACAACACATTTTTGATATACAAACATAATATATATGTATATCAAAAATGCAACAATAGATAAACACTTATATTGCACTTGGGTTTAAAAAATGTACGAAAAAGAAAACATTTTACCTATCAGTTTCCCAAAAGAAAATATATGCCACAATTTCATTACTCATAAAAATATGTTCTCAAGCTCAAAAAAAGAATGCAACCATACACATAATTAGTACAGTAAAATATTTTGTAGTAAAACTAAATGAAAGATATATGTAGACTTATGTCAGTTTGCACTGTTCCTATGTAAAAAAAACACAGTTGTAATGTTATTTATATTAAAAGTATTATAACATATTTATGAGAATATAATATTGGTTAAATTAATGATTTAAAACATAAAATAGTTTTTATGCAAAAAAGGTTAGGTTTTCAAAATCAAACTTTTTATTTACCAAATCTACATTGGATGAAGCTACACCAGGAGAATCCAAGGAACCTACGCACAATTTATCTCTAGGACCAATATCACAAGATATTTTATCTGGAGACTCTTTCGGTGAACCATTGTTTCAATCAATCGACTTGTAAGTGACGGTAAAAATGTTCAATTACATATATATATATAAATTTGTACCGTTTTTTTGCCTACAGTGTATATACGGTTGAACATAGCGACGTGCGGATCTGTTTACCGTGAGTAACAAAAGAACGGCTATAAGGCTCCTATTAGTGAACAGAGGACAGATTGGCGATTGGGGGGGGGTCAATTGTACGTCCTTATCTAATGCATTAATCTGATGCCTTGTCTAGCCTTGTCTAACACATTGGAAATCCCTATCCGCACGTCGCTGTATATATGTGACCTCAGACGCGTAAAGGGACCTATCGTGATGTTATCTTGCAAGCTATTTTCGCACGTAAGGTCTCATCCGATAGGTACCGTTATGGCGCACATTATTTTCGCACAAGAGGTCCCTTTTCGCATTCGTGGTCACATATATATATATATACAGAGAGGTGATAAAGTTCGGAACAAAATTCATAATATCGTTATTTAATGATTTGTAATTACTTAAGTAATTTGTAGTAAATTGAAAGATTTCAATTACTGGAAATAACGGTAATTCAAAATTTTGTACCTTTTTTTTTGCCTGCAGTGTGTTAAGTGTGTATATTATTTGTTATGTCTAAAAAGTAAGATTATAAACATCAAACATTTTAGCAAATGCACAGCTGCAGAATCCAGCCAAACTCCAGCGCATCACTTAACAGTAGGACTCATTTCACCAGCCCAACATGAACCAGTGGATGTGAATAATGCCTGGGGTACAGACGAAGAATATCAGAGATAAGATACATGACCTGTAAGTGACTATTTTTAGAAATATTTTTTTTTTCATTTTTGTTAGTGTGATGGATCATGAACTCTATGTGGAAGCTGTTCCTCTCGAAACTGGCACATTGTCCGGTAATCGGATTGTTGATATAGAGTACATTGTAAATAAAGTGATGCAGCTGCAATACACCCACAGCTGCAAGTGCAGTAATGGCAGGTTGCAAATTTTAAGAGGAGCAGCACATTGGCCTTGTCCGGAAAATTTACTTAAAATGCACATTGTGTCCAATTAATAATTTATTTTTTTTTTACTGAAAATCCAAAAAAACCTACTTCTACGATCAATGTTGGGTATGTTTGGGGAACACTTACCGCAGGCAGCACATACGAACATTCCAACGAACTCCTAAACATGATGGACATTCCGGGAATGTCGTATAGGCAGTTTTCGAAAATTGAATCATTGTTGGGAAAAGAATACAAGGACACGATGTAGAAATCAATGGAAGAAGCCGGCAAAGAGGAACTAAAATTAGCCAATGAGTTAGGTTAATTTGACGTGGACGGAATACCATGGATAACATTTTACTTAGATGGAGGGTGGAGCAAGCGCTCTTATAGCCGTAATTATAATGCCTCATCTGGAACAGTACGTACTTTTATTCATATATATGTATCCTCGAGTTTTTGTTTTCATACCGATTAATAGTACCTGTATTTCTGATTATGCATGACAATTTACACAAGTGAACCATTCCGATTATGAGTATATAATATATATATATATATATATATATATATATATATATATATATATATATATATATATATATATATATATATAGCGCTCTTATAGCCGTAATTATAATGCCTCATCTGGAACAGTACGTACTTTTATTCATATATATGTATCCTCGAGTTTTTGTTTTCATACCGATTAATAGTACCTGTATTTCTGATTATGCATGACAATTTACACAAGTGAACCATTCCGATTATGAGTATATAATATATATATATATATATATATATATATATATATATATATATATATATATATATATATATATATATATATATATATATATATATATATATATATATATATATAACGTGGGAGAGGTCAGTCAGTAGGGCGTAAAAACGGAAACTCCTTTTTTCTAGTTCAAATTTTCTAAACTTCTATTCCAATCATTCCATGGGCCAGAAAGTTAACACGGTTATGGCAATGAGAAACAGGGTAACATACATCTGTGATCCTGAGTTTATTAATAAAAATCTCCAGCAGCTTAGTGATATGTTCATTAATAACGGTTACCCGAAAACGCTTGTGAGAAAACTAATCTTCAGTACCCCTCTTCCCGATGGACCGACCGATAATGGATGCAATACTGTCATTAAAAAATTTAAAAAGTTAACAAATATCACCGGTATAACCAACAAACTGATTAAGGTGTTCAAGAATGATGAGTTCCGTATAGCCAGCGTAAGTAAAAGAACTATTAATAACGTGTTTTCTAACATCAAGGACAAGACCGCGCTGCTTTTACAATCGAATGTCATCTATTCAATTCCGTGTGGAGGGTGTGGGAAAAAAAAAATATTTCGGCCAGACGAGTCAGTGGCTCAAATCTCGCATTGCTCTACACAAAAGTGATACTAAATTAGGAAAAAGAAATTGTGCCGTTGCGCAACATGCAGGTGACACAGGTCATGTAATGAACTGGCTAGATACGGAGGTTGTTGCGACTGAACATAATTATAAATCTAGGTTATTTTTGGAAATGCTTCATATTCAACGCAACATAACAAGCAGTTTAAACTTTAAATCGGATACGAACCAATTAAATAATATCTACTCGTTGTTGATAAGTCACGAATTGAATGGTGTGGTGGATGTCTCTGACGTGGAAGGCGCGAAAGAATGGGTTCTATAGAAGAAAAAGTTGTAAGACGATCGGTGTGTATTATAATAAATCGCTTCAGTATGGAATATTGTGTATAGTCAGTAAGAACAGATTTTAAAGTGTAGTATGTATTGTGTCATTGGTCTGTGTGATTTTGTAACCTGTGATGTGATGCTGGTCGATACCTCTCTCCAGAGATCGTAATGAGTTCCGCGGTTGAGCTAACTTATTTTATACTCTAATTGTAAGTGTTTTGCATCTGTATTATATGGATTAGAACTTTTGTTTGGAGAATGATAGATTAAGACCTTTGTTTTTCATGTTTGTTAATAGCTTATTCCTGATGAAGGTTTAAATTAAACCGAAAATTTGAACTAGAAAAAAGGAGTTTCCGTTTTTACGCCCTACTGACTGACCTCTCCCACGTTATTGTTTGGTTGCAACTGAAGTTTCACTGTCGTTATTCCCTTTAATTGAAATTAGTGATGGGTTTCTACAATAACATCAACAACAGGTTTGGCGCAGAAGCGTCTCGTACATTAAAAACCTGGGCATCTTTAAACACCAAGTTGGCCAACGCGAGGAACAGAAGGATTTTCCTGCTGGTTTGTAGGAGGGATGACGTCGATCCGGGGCATATCACGAATGGGTGCAAAAATCTTCTCCAGCTACTGAATTGCGACGATAAGAAGCTAGTTCGTAAGATTAATTATTTTAACTGTACGCAAAAAAGCAAAATTCTGAACTTGGAAATCCAGATTACGATTAAGAACATCACAAAAATAGAAAATCAATTAAAGCTGATCACAAAAAAGGCTAGAGAGCTCGTGTCTGGACACGTGTTTCATGAATACTCCCAAAACATGACATATAATTTTAACAAACTATTTTCAAATATTAAAAATAAACATTTAAAGAAACTGAATACGTTAAAGTGTGACGCTGTCAGTAAAAACCCGTTCAAAGACAATTCAAAGTGGTTCAGAAATCTTACACAGACAGAAATTCCTAAAGATATCAGTGATTTTTTGTCATTAGGACCTAAGTTCAGCCTTAACACGCTACCTAAAGATGTTCCCGTTGGAGCGGTGTTGGCTCAGGTAGAAAATATTGTGCAAGCACTACCTTCTGACCACCAAGACCGTTATAGAGCGCGCGCCACTAACATCATAACGAACGCATATTTGTCTAACGTTTTGCATCACCCGCGATCGTCTCCTTTTGAGGTCATGTATAAAAAAACACGCGCGTTTTTAAAAAAAGAGCCTGACATTCTCATTACCAGAGCTGACAAGGGTGGCACTACGGTCGCGATCAGTAAACAGAAATATGTCCAAGATTCTTTAGTACTGTTAAACGACGCAACCATCTACCAGCCACTGAGCAGGGACCCTACCATTACAGTTCAGAAAAAGAATAATGAGTACGTGAATTTGCTGAAGAGTAAGAAATATATCGACGAGAGCAGTGCCAAGTCTCTGACCATTTATAACTCAGTCCCCTCAAAATATTACGGATTGCCTAAGATACACAAACCTAGTGTACCCCTTCGACCGATAGTTTCGTCTGTGGGTTCTCCGACGTATGCTCTGTCCAAATTCATTGCTAACATTTTGCAAACATCGCTAATCGGGGAAGAAAAATATAACATCAAAGACACGTACACCTTTAGCTATCTGATGGAACGAAAAGTC